>CM075885.1:175000-200000 GCA_038021265.1 Cyprinella venusta
GAGAGAGAGAGACTCACGTTATTAAAGTCCACTATAAGCGTCCGGATGAAATAATCCGTCCTGGCCTGCTCCGACTCCTGAAAGACAAACGTTGGTCATCACGGGTCTCTGAGCTTCAGAAGGGTTCATGTCATCGCTCTGATACGCTCTCAGACCCACGAGTGTCTGCTACTGATGTGGTGTAACGTAAAGAGCACTAACACACACGACTACTCGCACACTCCAATCTACACAGTGGAGATCATCAGATGCACTCCATAATAATCCCACATCAGGAGCGTGGACTCACACACGAGATCCTGAAGGGGCCGAACGTCACGGGCTCGTCTCCGAACATGGGGTAGTACCGCTCACACTTCTTCTGCAGACGAAAGAAGAACACGCGTCACGATAAAACACGACTGTACACTGATGATGTCACGCGGCCGTCGTTTAGAAACGGCTCCGGTGGGATGAAAACCGGAATCATGAGATCAGTGTCACTCCACATCGCTACTGACTGAACACTCAATCACCCTTACCCGTCCCATCTCGAACTCCCGACACGCCATCATGATGACCTGCACAACAGGAAGTCACGTGTCACTTATGAGAACACACTCACTCACACACACACACTCACTCACACACACACACAGCAGAATGACTCACTGCAACCCTGTATTCCCAGATCATCCTCCAGAAGTCCAGCACAGTGTTGGGCAGCGGCCCCTGAGTGGCGATGTAGGCCTCCGGCCCGTCTATTCCCTGCACACACACACACACACACACACACACACACACACGTGATCTACAGTCTCCACGGCTTCATCTGACTGATTAAACGAGACTCCAGATGATATTTATGTGCGTCACATCCACACAAAGATAAAAACTCTTCAGTTCAGGAGTCAAGAAAGCAAACAGCTGTCCAATGAGGAGTAACTATGATTGAGCGATTCTCTCACACACACACACACTCACAGAGGAGCGTCTGCAGAGACAGGAAGTGTTCAGTACCTTGATGAAGTTTGCGTTGATGTAATCCGTGTCCTGATTGGATGTTTTTAACGTCATCTTCACACGACTGTGGTCGACTGAAGTGAGAGAGGAAGACAGTGTCAGCATACACACACACACCAGAAACAACACAAGCCTTCCTCTTCATCATCCTCATAACAAACACCACTGGTGTCCTGATCTCAGATAGACACGTTAGCATTAGCGTTAGCGGCGGCTCGTGAAGGTTCACTCACACGGCAGGATGTCCTTGTATCGGTTCTTCTTCACGTTCTCCTCCAGCTCTCCTACATTAGTGGGGTAGATCTTCTCGGTTCTGTATTTGGTTGATAATCGGCGTAATCTCTGCAAAACACACAGAACATCTTCAACAGAGGACAGGCTGTGTTGAGTCACAGGTGTTTAGCGGACACGAGTTCAGCCGCCGGAGCAGCGAGTGATCAGACGAGGACCTGCAGCACTTCATTACAGTCAGAATGTCAAGAGAGTGTGTTTGCCATGTTTATGTGACACACACACACATCCGCTAGGGATGTGACGGTGAGGATATTTTCCCGCCGATTAATGGATGTGTGACGACCCCGCTAACACTGATCGTCCGCTCAACATCCACTCAGATTTAGGAGATCACTTCCTGTCAATAAAACACTATTACACTCCTGAGTGACACGCATGAACACACACCATCACTGACTTTCTCCTCCTCCATGAGGCTCATCAAACATAGGAAGCTGTGTGTGTGTGTGTGTGTGTGTGTGTGTGTGTTTTAATACTTCCTTTCCTGCCAGTGTTGTGGAAGAACAATGGCCGACATGACAGTTCTGCTGTTGTCTTCTCATTGGTCCATTTCCTGGTCCACCGGTCAGAGCCGACGCCCACATAGCAGACAGGCATGTCACATCACACACACACACACACCACTGAAACTAACCCATCACTGAGACGAGATGCACAACATGCCCATCGGAGCACTTAAAGTGGAAACACCCGACAGAAGAGGAGAACCCGGCGAGAGTCCAGTGTTCTCCAGCTGCTTTAACTAACTAACAGCAAACCTCTTCACTACAGAATGCAAAACTACTAATAATAGTAATAATTAGAGCCAGACCGATATTATCGGCCGATATTAGGCATTCTCCAAACTATCTGTGTCTGCAGTTATAATGGCCGATTAATGAATATTTCAAAAATAAAATAAAAACGGACGAAACACGCTTGACCCATGTCATGAGTGTTGTATAGTTTGTCCACCAGAGGGCGCTCTACACCGTTCCTGTTGGCGACACTCGTTGAGTTGGTCACGAGACATACATTGCTTGAATAACAATTAAAAGATCATCCCCATCAGTTCTCTAAACTCAACATTTGTGACTATCATGTCCAGTTAAATAAGCCGAGAGTGAAGCGGAGTTAGCTAGTAATAGTTACGTTACGTTGTTCCAGTGTCGTCGACTGACTGTCCTTTTAACGTTTGACAATGTGACTGAAGTATTTCTTTAATAGCGCGTGACAGTTACAGCAATGAGACGCATCATCTCTCCTCGGCTTGTTATATTGAACATGTATGTTTCTAGTTTCCAGTATGACATCATCCATTGCTAAATTATGGCTCATCATACACTAGCGAAACACAAAGCTAGCTAACGCCACTATCATCAGTCTGTTCTGTGTGACAATAAAAGAAACAAGTTTCTTTTTAAAATGCATTATCATATTATTTTAGTTAAAACTCATGAATAATTACAAATAACTAATGTTAGGGAAATCGGTTAATGTGTTGTTGTGCGTTTCTGAAATAGTATATATACATCGGCCGATTTATCGGAATATTGGATTTTGAAACCAAAAAATATTTGTATCGGTATCGGCCCTCAAAATCCTTAATCGGTCGGCTCTAGTACTAATATTACACACACGTGACGGAACTGAACTAAATTGCGATTCATCGACTGGCCTGAGATGGCCCCGCCCACTTTAGGCTTCAGACACAGGTGACGTCACACACACTACGCCCACATGAACACAGGAAGCAGGACAGAGGGATGAACACACACTGGTTTCTCACTGGAAGTATTTTTACACAAAACAGGATGTGGATGTCAAGGTCAGAAGCCCCACACACACACACACACACACACACTCTCTCTTTTACACACACACACACACTCTCTCTCTCTTTTACACACACACACACTCTGAAGCAGTAATGTGTGCAGATCTGAATATCAGTGTGTTTTCTTCTTCTGGATAATCTGACGGAGGGTTTGAGATGTTCTGCAGGGCTCTGATCTGTAGGAGGGGGTTGTGGGTAATTGGATGTATTTGAAGGTCAATCAGAGGTCAGGGACTGATACATGTGTGTGTGTGTGTGTGTGTGTGTGTGTGTGTGTGTATGTGTCGTGTTTCTGATGCTCTTTCATTCTGAGAGTTTATGTGGATGAAAATTGCTGCATTAAAACTCAGAAATTCCCAGAAGCCCTTACAGGAAGTGATGTAACAATAGTCCTGTGTGTGTGTTCTGCGGCGGCCTTGTAAGAGTCTTACTACGTATTTTAGTGTGTGTCGTTTGGGTCTGTGTGATTGGCGTTGTGAGGATTATTTCATCTCATTATATATCACACAATCTCTGCCAGATGCAGGGGATTATGGGAAGCCAGAGCACTAGGCTCTGTCTGTCTCTGTGTGTGTGAGTGTTTGAGTGTGTGTGTGAGTCAGTATGTTTGTGTGTGTATGGTAGTAACAATTATCAAAGTAGGCTACATCTACTGTGTTACGCGGGGTGACGTTCCTCTCGTTTCTTTATTTTAATGCGACACCTGTTGTGAATTGTGTAGTTTATTCCAAGGTCGCTGTAGTTTTATGGGCATGAGCGATGCTCAATCTACTAATGAATCACTCTCGAGTCGATTCTGTTCAAGGTCTTGATCATCCAGTTGGTAGATCAGTCTAAACCGGTTCGTGAATCTGCTGATGATCCGTTGAGTTTCCTGACGCACTGAATCTGAAGCGCTTTACCTCACTCGAGTCGTAACGGGATGATTTAGGGATGAAGAGGACCTGCGCTAGTCTAGTGACCGCAGATCTGCTAACGCATCATACTGTAGCCAGTGATGAAGATCTAGATTGAAGATCTTCGTCTGTGTATGAACGACTCCACAGGACGACACATTCCAGTTCATTTCGTTCAGCTGATACATTTTACAACCAAACAGATTATTACGCAACGACAGCACTACACTACAGTATGACGACACTATCTGTCTTTTTGGACACATACATCAAACTATAGGAGTATTTTTGTGTGAGTATTTTTGTTTGCATGTGTGAGTATTTATGTGTGTATTTTTGTGTGCGCAAGTATATTTGTCAGTGTGTGTGTGGGTGAGTATTATTGTGTGCAAGTATGTTTGTGTGTGTGTTTGTGAGAGTATTTTTTGTATGAGAGTATGTGTGCGTGTGTGAGAGAGAGAGAGCATTTGTATATTTGTGTGCAACCTAGAGTGTGTAAAGTGTGAGAGAGAAAGTATGTGTGTGTGTGTGTGTGTGTGAGAGAGAGAGAGAGAGAGAGAGGGAGCTTGTGTATTTTTGTGTGTGCAAGAGTGTGTAAAATGTGAGAGAGAAGATATGTGTGGGTGTGTGTGAGAGGAGAGAGAGAATTCTCTTCACAGAATTGTTTAAATGTTCATAAACTATTCTATTTTATTTATTTATTTTACACTGTTAATTTGGACAATCAATTTAAAATGTTATATTATTTTACTATTTTGATGTCTTTATAATTATTCTATGTATTACAAGCTTTGGTAATATTGTATGATGTACAGTCATGCCAATAAAGCAATTTTGAATTGAAAATTGAAAAATTGAGAGAGAGAGAGAGAGAGAGAGAGAGAGAGAGAGAGAGAGAGAGAGAGAGAGAGAGAGAGTGTGTGTGTAGGCCGCAGTGAGCTGCTTTCAGTAAAGTGAACATGATCAGGTGTGTGTGTGTGTGTGTGAGTCGTTATTTCGTCAGTGATCATCAGTGTGTGTGTGTGTGTGTGTGTTTGTTCCTCACCATGAAGTCCGAGCTGAAGTTGTCTTCTCCTTTCTGCTCGCCGCTCCTCATGGCCTCGATGAACCTCCTCAGGATATTCCCCTGCTCCATCCCGGCGGCCCGTCTCGCTCATCCGCAAACCACGACAATAAATACATAGAAATATGTCCAGGAAAAGAGTCTTTTGAGCGACTATTCCAACATTTTCACGGCCCCATGTTCATCTCCGTCCCTGCGGTGAAGCGGCACACGGGAGCGAGCGTCGCGCGCGTCGAGATGATGGAGATTCGCCGTTATAAATCACTTCTAATTCCTCCAGATATGATATGAGTTTTATTAATGAAATAACCAGCGCGCGCCCCTCCCTGCGGCTGCCACATTCACACTGAACACACAAACACACACACCGGACCGCCCGAACCCGCTAGCGCCGGACACGCCCCTTAATGCTAGGTTAGCCGTGATTAGCCAACAGCTAGGACTTCTGCGACGCTGATTGGACACAAGCACCCTTCAATCAAAGACACGCTCAGATTCCTCGCTCCTGACTGTCAGGTCTGACTGTCAATCAGTGTGTGTCACGAGTTCACCTCTGATTGGCTGAATATGGTTCCGCCCACTTCCCTGATCCAGGTTAGCCCCTCCTCTTCCGCGCTGACATACGGGCATTTAACAGCGTCACCGTCAACACAGCATTGTCTCAGACTCATGTCTGATTGTTGAGTGTAAATAAGGTCGAGCGATGTTCTCCAGTCAGAAAGTTCGGGTTAATGTTCATAATGAAACATCATTAATAACGTTTTCTGGCATATTAAGATTGTTTTATGCAGTCAGCCCTGTTTGTCTTTGATTTATTTGGATCAGAAAGAGTATCACTGGTGCCAGTAACGAATCAGAACACTATAAATGTCTTTGCCTAATTAATGTACAGGCCATAGACTGTGGTACAGACCGATAACCGTCGCTCTGGTGTCTCTCTCTCTCTCTCTCTCTGCCTGTTTTGTTATGGTGTTTTGTATGCCATAAACTAAGAAAAAAAATAAGAATAAATTGTCTTTATCATCGTTGTGGGATTAGGATCTTCTTTTTATCTTTCATCTTGTAGTCCACTGGGTTTATAAAGATAACAGAGTGTTTGATCACACACACAATTTGATTTTCCAGCGCATTTAGAGAAGGGCCTTTACACTCTTTGAAAGCCACAAGACTTGTTTTATTTAAACATATAGATTATTTGTTCACATGCGACTAGAGTGATACAATCACTAACGTACGACACACACAAGTGACGTAAATACTGGTAATGTGAAGCAAACGCGCCCATGGGGATTACACCAGAAACACACACACACACACTTCTTGCTTCACTGCAAACGTGATTCTGTTCTGTTACACACTGAGAGACTCACAGAGGACACACACACACACACCAGATATGCGGACTCGAGTCGCACACACAGCTGGCTTCAGACTTGACTGAAGACTCGAGATTCGAGACTCGTCATCGACCTGCGTGCAGTTATTGCCTTTAAATCTGAATTCATGAACGTCCCGGTGTAGTCCTTTTAGTCATTAGTTTTGGTTTTAAAAACTTTACAAACAGTGGCGGTAAACGAACAGCTACATGCAAGAATCCACAACGTCGAACTTCATCAAGCACCGAACTTCAAGAGACGTTAAAGGGGTCATGGACTGGCTTTTTAAATTTTATTATATTGTTGTCTGAGGTCAACTTATGATGCTCGCTTGGGTTTTACGTTTAAAAAAACATCAAAATGAATAAGTAAGACAAGCATCTATGTTATTTAGCTATGTGTGTAATGCTTAAGTTGGTGGGCGGGGCTAAACCGGCCGTGTTGAAGTAGGCGTCGATCTTCTTCTGCGGGGATGGGGTTTATCCTCTTTGACATCATTGTTCCCCACATTTAAAAACGAGTCGTTTGCTGAGGCTGGTGTCAATAAAAGCTGTTATTGGACTAACAAGAAGGTTTTCAGTCTGAAGCGTACAGGATATTCCTATAATATGATGAGGATGATGATGATGATGATGATGAGCTCTTGGATGTCAAAAGGAGAATTTGATTTCTCAGTTCATCAGCCCTTTAACGTGAGCATATATCATCAGGTACAGTAACAAGATAACCACCACACAGTGTTGTATCCATATAATGTGACAGACTTAATATTTCACCAGGTCCGAGTGTTTGTGTGCATGTCAGAGTGTGTGTGTGTGTGTGTGAGAGAGAGAGAGAGAGAGAGAGAGAGAGAGAGAGAGGGGGATATGTGTGTGTGTGTGTGTGTGTGTGTATGTGTGTGAGGAGATTGAAGAGAAAGTTTCTGTGAGCAGCTGAGTTCAGGAATGTTCTTCAACAAGCCCTGACGCATCACATATCTACCCTCCTCTGCGCGCGCACACACACACACACACACACACACACACACACACACACACACACACAGCTGCAGAGATTCAGCATGAAAGTGCTTGTTCTGAAATACTTTCCCTCCAGCCAAAGACTCAGTAACTTCTGGAACACGGACAACAGGAAGTGAAAAACCTCCATCATCCCGCTTCCCATTGGTCAACACAGCTGATCCTCACTGAGACGTTGTGGAAGCTCAGAGGACGTAAGAGTTCACACAGGATCTCCATCTGAACTCCACACACACTTTTTGATTCCTTACTCTCAGCCAATCAGAGCTGGAGTTCTGAATGTGTGTGTGTGTGTGTGTCAGTGCGAGACAAACAGCTGATGATCCACAGGAGACACACACTCCTGTAAGTGTGAAGGTGCTTTGATTCACTTAGATCTTAATCAAATAGATCTGCAAACACACACACACACACACACTCTCTGTTCTCTGTAAAACTGCTCAGGGTCAGTCAGTGATGCTGGAGTCTGAGTCAAGTCATCATGGTGCCGCCTAGTGGCCCTACACGGTCCTGCACACAGGACACACACTAACCCCGGAAACACACCTACAAGCTCGATGTTGGACTGATCGTTCCGTCTCACACAGAAATAAATCACAGATAAAAACAAAATGAACGTTTTTCTTTTCTTCAGAACTTCCAGAGGATAGCTGACGCATGACTGCACCCTCTCCCGAATCCAGCAAACACCCGACTGCTGCAGAATAACAGTACTGTAAGGTTAAACTGGTTAGTCCTTTGACTCCTGTCTACCTCTGCTTTCACAGATGTAGTCTAACGTTATATTTCTCACTCAGGCCGGTGAGGTTAGGGATAATAACATTACGCCGGCTTTCATTCAGGAGACCAAAGTCCAGTTAGCGCGGGCCGTCTCCTGCTCCTCCATCAGCCTCCCCGCTCTTCGCTATACTGCGACTCGTAAAGATAGACACGAACATCGGATTCGAGCAGCAGAACTTCAAGATCCTCTTCTTCCATATCATGTTTAGTTTCTTCCATCATTATCATAACTTCCTGTCTCCACAGCGCTTGTTAGCTTAGCTTCCAAACAAGATGGCAGATATTGATTCAGTTTCTGCAAGTGCCCCACCCACTGATCTGTGATTGGCCTGTTCCCACACCTGTGAATAATAATGAGGAGCTAATGTTTGTAGAATCTCAACTTTCCGATGAAATGTGACTTCCTGCTTATCGTGATGCAAAATGACAATTTCTACGTCACAATAAGCAGGAAGTAAAAGACTTAAATCCTCATGTGTCCCATCTCAGGGGAAAATAAGGGGATAAACCATGACCATTCAACAATATGACTGGGTTTCTAAAGATACAAAGCTTAAAGCTAACGTCAGGCTCCAGGACACAGAGCTAACACACACACACACACACACACACACACGCAAACGGTGTTTACAGGACGGAAACAAGAAAATCATGCATTACACTTAATTACATGTAAATAATTACATGTATAAATATCAATCTTTAAGAGTCCAGTGTGTGTGTGTGTGTGTGTGTCAGTCGCTCCTCATGTGCAACCCCAGCTGGATCAGGGCTCCGGTGAGCAGACCCCACAGCGGCACACAGATGAAGAGCGGCCTGAGGATGATGATCTGCTCCAGTCGAGCACACAGAGTCACACAGAAGCCCAGCTTCATCATCAGCGCCAGCAGGTACCAGACCTTGAGCCGCGGGTCGAAGCCGGCCCGGCACCGGCCCGCCACCTTCACCCCCAGCAGCAGCAGCAGGAGCCCGTCCAGGACCCACACCGGCAGGAAGATCAGGAACCAGCTCCACTTCACCTTCCCGTCCAGCTTCAGAACCAGCAGGATAAGGAACACGAGCGAGAAGATCCAGGTCAGCAGAACCCGCTGGGCCAGAGACATCTGAACCGGGTCAGAACAACGTCAGCATCATGCACGCGCTCACACGCACGCACGCACACACACACACACACACACACACACACACACTCGTCACTCACCGCGCAGTCCCGCGGAACCGTCAGATCACCCGTTCACTCTCAGCCGATCCGGAATCATGACTGAGGGAGTCGTTGAGATGCGCTGTGTCTGTGTGGTCTGCAGCTGTCAATCAAAGTGGGGTTCTGTTTCCGGGTTCATCAGCGAGTCCCGGATGTGTGGAATATCGGCGTCCATGGAAACGCGGATCGGCTCTGTCTATCGTGTGACATGTCGTGTAATGTTCCGTCACGGTCTTATTACTATCAGCTGGATGTGCGTTATAAGACAGTGAACAACACGGTAATAATCGCTTCGGTCATGTGACCTCTAGAGGGAGACATTACTCGCTCGTTCCTCACCGAGCGCGCGGTTGGCCGTAACTCTGCTCGGCTGATTTACACACTTCCTTCAGGAGTTCGGTGTCTAACGACCGTTCGGACCGTTCACAGCCGTTAGAGCGCGGGATATTCCCGGGTTTCCCTCTTCAGTGTGAAGATCCGGTGATCGCGGGATTCTGCTGCGCGTTTATTCCGTGTGTGCCGGTGAAACGATCCACGGACAGACAGAGAGAGAGAGAGAGAGAGAGAGAGAGAGAGAGAGAGAGAGAGAGAGAGAGAGAGAGAGAGAGAGAGAACAACACGGGAATCAAGCGCGATCTCCATCATCTTCATCATCTTCATCTCCGCGGTAATCTTCCGTCTGTGTCGAAGAACTGAAGCGGCTCTGTGCGGTAAGAAGAGACACGAACGAATCACCATTTAAACACACTCAGACATTCACACACACACACACACACACACTTTCTCATTCAGTCAGACACACACACACACGGTTATAACGCATTCGTGTTTCTTTACATCAAGCGCGCGCCGTTACAGTGTCGCACACACACACACACACACACACACACACACACACACTCGTGTTACTGTAACAGTGATTGTTGCTTTGACTCGATCTGTGTGTGTCACTACAACACACACACAAACACACACACACACACACACACTCCTACCGATCTTCATCACTGGATCTATAACACACATAGACAAACTCTCTCTCTTTCTCTCTCTCTCACACACACGCTGGATCTGCTGTAACACACACACACACTGTTCACACATTTTTTATAGTAAATCATAATACATATACATACATTACAAAAAAAAAGATGTCTCTCTCACTGTCTCCCTCTCTCTCGCTCGCTCACACACACACACACACTGTCTCTCTCGCTCACTCACACACTCTCTCTCTCTCTCTGCAGGGTTCCTCAGTGTCGGTTCTCCTCATGTCGAGACGCTGATTCATCAGATTCGCAGTAAGTTGTTGAGAGAGTGAGTCTGACAGAAGTATTTCTGGAACATTCACTGAGACACTGAAGTGTGTGTGTGTGTGTGTCAGCTGCTGCTCAGTGATTTTCCACCTGTGAGCGTCTGGAGCTGCTGGTTATTTTAGGATGTGTGTTCCATGAATAACTTCAGCTTCAGAGACTGACAGGTTTAACTCGGTGTGTGTGTGTGCGTGTGTGTGTGTGTGTGTGTGTGTGTGTGTGTGTGAGAGATTGTTTAGTTGCTGCATGAGAGCGAATAAATGCGACCGTTTCCTCTTGCAGACGCAGGAAGACGTGCTGCTTAATTTAGCCTGTGAAACTCACACACACACACACACACACACTTACAGTGGTGTGACCCTACAGACAGACACACACAAGCAGCATGGCCCTAGACACAAACACACACACACACATCATGAAACATGCACAGTTCTGTGTCGGGTTACAGATGGATGTGTGTGTGTTTATTTGTCTAGATTGGTTTTATTTATTTTGTTGCACTAGGATCCGCAGCTGTAATTAGTGTGTGTGTGTGTGTGTGTGTGTGGTGGAACGGGAGCGTCGTGCCCTGGATGTTCATCCCTCTAATCTCCATCAACTGAAGCTGTGATCTGATCTCTATGGCCGACGTCTCTAAAGAATCCTCCAGCATCTGTTGAGTCAGCGCCACGGAGAGTTGAGGCGGTTCTGAAGGAGAGAGTGTGTCAAACACAGTATTAGTGTGTGTTCCTCATCATCCTTTAGGTGTGTGTATGTAACGGAGGCCAGCTGGTAGTTGCTGTGCGGGTAAACCTCACTCCCTGATCTCAAAAGGCGCTCTAGCGACAGACGCTACAGGCTGCAGTCTTTAGCCTCCTTGTTAGCGCGCCTGACTCTCATGCCGGAGACGCGGGTTCGAGGCCCGCTCGGAGCGGGGCGAGTAGGACCCGGGTGTGAGGGGTTACATGTACGCTACACTGCGTTGAGGGACACAGGTTTAAGAACAGAAGACAGAGTGCTGTCAGAAACTCAGCTTGGATCAGTTATCTCCATCTCTGCGGTGTGTGTGTGTGTGTCAGTGTGTTCTCAACATGATCATGAAACGGTTTAAACCGATGACCCTACTCTGACTCGACCTGTGCGATCACTGTCGGCTTCATAGCGCTAGTTTCTCTAGCTTTGACCTGAAACGCTTTAGTTCTTTATATTTGGTGATGAATACTTGTATCGTTTAATGTTTTTAAAATAAGAAAATACTTTAAGATATATTTGAATCTTGTTGTGTAGATTGCCTATTTATAAGCTTGTTCAGAAATGGTGACAAAACCATAAAAAGAAAAACCTTAAACTTAAATAACATCGGTTTCGTTAAACGTCATTTAAATAAACGATTTATCGATTTTTATGAGTCTGAATATTGGAATGCAATATTTTGGAAAAATGCCTAGAGTGTACAGTATGTGTGTGTGTGTGTGAGGGACACACCTGTGCTGCAGGTAAGCGGAGCTGAAGTGCGTCAGAGCTGATCTCCTCCTCTCTGTTTCAGTCCGTCATGATCCAGCGTCAGACTCGGGACGTGTAAATGGCGTCTAAAGTGCGAGATGCTGTTCTCTGGTACCAGAAGAAGGTGAGAGATCCATCTATCTTCATCTTCTGTGTGTGTGTGTGTGTGTGTGTCCAGACGCAGGTCCTTCATCAGATCTGGATCCGGCAGACTGCAGTAAACCTCGGGATAAACAGAGAGACTGATATTAGCATAGACGCCATCCTTCTAATGATGTTTCAGGATTTACGGGACGTGTTCCCGGTTCCGGCTGATCTAATCTATGCAGCCTAATGTTGACTTTAGGAAGTCTATAGTGTGTTGTGTGTGTGCTAGGCCAGAGAGATGTGTGTTTAGTCTAGATTTGAACGGCAGAGTGTGTCTGCTTCCCGGACAATGTTAGGAAGATTGTTCCAGAGTTTTGGTGCTAATAGGAAGAGGATCTCCCTCCTGCAGTCGATTTGGATATTCTAGGTATGATCATCTGGCGGGAGTTTGGAGATGGCAGTAGACGTGAAGGACTATAATGGGTTAAGAGCTCGCTCAAGTACTGGAGATAAACCATTCAGTGCTTTATTAGTAATCAACAATATTTTAAAATACGATGTTTAATAGGCAGCCACTGCAGGGTCGACAGAAGCGGGCTAATACGGTCATACTTCCTGGTTCTGGTGAGATCTGGAGCGGCTGTGTTTTGGACCTGCTGGAGTTTGTTTATTAAGCGTGCAGGGCGACGACCCAGTAGATCATTACAGTAATCTAGCCTTGAGGACATCAACTAACTGTCCCGCATCCGTCACTGAGAGCATACGGAGTAATTTAGAGATATTATTAAGATGGAAGAAGAAGAATGCGGTTCTACAGATACTAGACACATGACTTTCAAATGAGAGATTGTTATTAAAGAGCATATACACACACACACACAGCATACACACAGTGTTTGTGTGCGAGACTGTGGCGGTTTTTCCTCCATCAAACATGTTTAATCAGAGAAACATGCAAGAACAGGAAAAACACACCAATGTTCAACACGTCCGTCAATTACAGACAATAACAGATGAGTCACGGCGCAGCGTCAGCTCACACACACCTGAGCTTTATTTAGACTCGGTGAGAGAAACAACACCACACACTCACTCACACACACACGCACGCACACCCACACACACACTCTTGTACATATATCTTTGTGAGGACATTTTTACCCTAACCTTGACCCCTGACCCTGAAAGGTCCTAGATTTACAATTTATCCTCCAATGGTCTCAAACTCACACACACACACACACACACACAGGTTGTGCACTCACTGTATGTTTAATGAGACTGAACTGGTGAATTATTGAGTGTTTTCCACCGTGTGTCATGTGACTTCAGCGTCTCAGTCTTCACCTCTAGTGTGGAAATGACACTGCGCTGCTGTCGCCCCCGGCAACAATCAGACCAATTAGAGTTCCTGCTGCTGTCACCCCAGGCAACAGTCAGACCAATCAGAGCTGCCTCTGCTTGTGGATACACACACACACACACACACACACGCTACAGCAGTAACCCTGCACTAAACACTTCAACATCACGATCCATCACTGCGTCTGTACCACAACCAAACACTCATGCCGAGAGTGTGTGTGTGTGTGTGTGTGTGTTCTTCAGATGTTGAAACACATGAATGCTGTTCAGATCATGTCTGATGTGTCTCTCCTCTGTGTGTGTGTGTGTGTGTGTGTCAGATCGGTGCGTATGACCAGCAGATATGGGAGAAATCAGTGGAACAGAGAGAGATCAAGGTAACCTGTGTGTGAGAGTGTGTGTGTGTGTGTGTGTGTGTGTGTGTGTGTGTGTGTGTGAGTGTGAGTGAGAGTGTGTGTGTAGTTTTCTTCTTCCTCTTAAACGTCTCTCGCTCTATCACCTCTCTCTCCTCAGTTCATTAGACGGGTGAGTACCGCTGCCGCTCTCAGCCTGTAGGTGGCGCTGCGTGTGTGTGTGTGTGTGTGTGTGTGTGTGTGTGTGAGACTGGCTTCGATGGCTTCACACGACTGGATGCTTGTGTGTGTGCGAGAGCATGTTCAGAGTGTGTTCGGTCACGTCAGTAACCACTGTCATGATTAACCTCGGCAGACTTTAAACTCCTCACTGATGATGATGATGATGAAGATAAGTCTCTTATAGCAGCTCAGTCAGATCATTAGGGTTAGGGTTAGCGAGGCCGGGCCCCCAATATCCCTAATAATCTGTAGCCCCTTTCCCCCCCGCTGCTAGCAACATGAACCAAATTTTGGCCTGAGAAAGGGAACCAATCACAGAGCGGGAGGGAGCGGCAAGATGATGATGATGTACATGTGACACACCGAAGCAGTTTATATCCCTGGATCTATCTCGGCAGCGGACTAAAGTTCCCTTTTGATCCAGCCTTTGTGTGTCCACACATCTCCTTCATCTCTGAGCCGTCGTCTTCTTCCTCGTCTGATTTCCTGCCGCTCTACACACGTCATCTGCTGTCACTGATCTGATTGGCTATGAGCACGTACAGGCGCATCTGATGGACATCCGTAGCCCCAATAATACGGCTCTGGGCACTCGTAAACCACAACTCCAGAAAACAAACCTGTGGTTTCCAGACCACGCCTCATTCTCGTGTGTGTGTGTGTGACGGAGGGGGCGAGTGTTTAATTGCTCTGCTCATGAAATGACTGACTATACTTATATGAAGTGTGTGTGACCTGCATGGTTTCAGTGAATGAATCATGTTTGACTGAGATGGTGTGTTAATCTCTCTCTCTCTCTCTCTAAGGGTCTGAGGAACAAACCGAAGAAGACGGGTCATGTGAAGCCGGACCTGATTGACGTAGATCTGGTCAGAGGTCAGACACACACACACACACACAGTTTTCTAAGCCCGACTCAATGGTTCCAATAGCAGCATTGATCAGCGGGTGACGGTCTAAAGTGATTTAATATATAATATCTGTGCATCATTAAATGTGAGCGAATGTTTGACTAGTCTTTTACTGAAAATAATGGAAGAGTCAGTTAGAATAAAGTCAACTGTTCATGTCTACAGGTAAATGTTTCATAATCCGCTCTCGACACCATGCAGTGCCCACAGATAGAGTAGATGTGGGTCAGACCAATAAAGACTGCTGTTATTAATGTGCTGTTAGACAGGGCTCATCTTCATCATCATCATCATCATGAGCTGATCTGAGTCACTGAGCCGCTCGCTGCCTCTCCTCATACAGACACAAACCGGTTTCACATGGAAGCGTCTGTGAACAATGCAGATTTGCATTCTGGGGTTTCGGCAGGAGCTGGAGGCCATCTGCCTGGAGACACGCCCTCCGCTGCGCACCACACCTCTCAACCAATCAACATGTGTGTTTTAGGAGGGGGAGGAGGAAGAGAGGGATGATGGGGAGAGGGATGAGAGAGTTGCCCCTCTTCCAGCTCTTCCAGTCGTCAGGTCGTGACCCCTGTGTGTGTGTGTGTGTGTGTCAGGTTCTGCGTTTGCTAAAGCGAAGCCCGAGAGCCCGTGGACGGCTCTGACCCGGAAGGGCATCGTCAGGGTGGTGTTCTTCCCCTTCTTCTTCCGCTGGTGGATCCAGGTCACGTCCAGGACCGTCTTCTACCTGCTGCTGTCTCTCTACCTGCTGCAAGGTGTGTGTGTGTGTGTGTGTGAGGGAACACGCCTGTCGTTTCCATGTGGTGTGTCCTGTGTCTGTAAACTGGTCTGGGTGGAGTTCAACTGCTTTTGTTTTTATAGATGATTAAAGAGAACGAGGTGTGTGTGAGAGCTACTCCTCATTCCTCATGATGTGTGTGTGTGTGTGTTGCAGTGGTCGCAGCGCTGTTGTTCTTCAGCGTCTCCTCTCCTCATGGCGTTCCCGTCACCGAGGCGTTCGGCTCCGTCTGGCTGATGCTGCTGTTGGGAACCGTCCACTGCCAGATCGTCTCCACACACACACACACACACACTCCCAAACCCAGCGGCGGGAGGAGGCGCAGGTCAGACTCTCTCTCTTCAGCTAACGCTCGTGTGTGTGTGTGTGTGTGTGTGTGTGTGTGATGCTCTCTCTGGTCTTTATGATCCGTCCTGTTCCAGACGCAGGAATAGAGATTAATTGACTAATTGTTGAATCATTAGTGCTGAGTTTCTTCCTCGCCTCTCTCGGGCCGCTCTCTCTCTCCTCTCGACTCTGGGAATCCTCTGAGGTCAAAGTTCATTCTGATTTGCCTTTTCTGAGTGTTCTGCACTGTCACTGTCTCTCTCGCTAAAGGAAGTTGAGGAAAGCGGCTCACTTGGACATTCCTAGGGAAGGCGACGGCTCTAGCACTACCGATAACACACAGGAGGGGTCGCAGGGGTCACAGGGGTCACAGGGGTCGCAAGGCCTCATCTTCTTCTGCAGAGACTTCTGGCATGATCTCTTTAAAGTGGGGTGTGTATCTCTTTCTCTCTCTCTCATTGGCTACAACATCCCTGTCCTAAACGCATCATCACCTCATGAAGGTGTGTCAGTGGTTTGGTCACTGTGGGTCACTCTGGGGATTTTGTAGCCCTGTCACTCCGTTTCTGCTCCTGCTCTTCCTCTAAAGCTCAGAGGAGTGTGTTCGACAGCGACTCCAGTGTTTGTGTGGAGGACTAGCCTAGCGCTTCAGTCGTGTCTGAGATCCCGCTGCTCTCCCGCAGGTCTAAGAAGTGTAAGCTGTCTCTGGATAAGTCCACGGAGACGGATAACGGGTACGTGTCTCTGGACGGCCGGATCACCAGCAAGAGCAGTGAGGACGGCCTGCAGGGTCAGCGTCTGCACGAACCCCACTGCGAGATGAGGAGCGCCGATGACACACACTGGGCCACGACACACCTCAGCCCGCTCGGCCACACACACACCACAGCGAAGGTATGACCACCTGACCCGCCCAACGAGAGGCCGTGTGTGTATGTGTGTGTATGTGTGTGTTAGGGGACAGTATAAAACCATTACATCTATCCTCACATAGTCTGTTCTGTGTGTGTGTGTGTGTGTGTGTGTGTGTGTGTGTGTGTGTGTGTGTCAGTGTCTACCTGAAGCGGTGGCTGCTCGGACTCTGGAGAACATGTCTGACGAGGCGTCCAGCGAAGAGGATCCGGAGAACTACAGCTCCGTCCGCAAGAGCAGCGACTGCACACTGAGACACAGGAAAACACCGCACTATAAGAAGCACTACAGCGCTGAGGTAACACACACTCTCTCACACACACACACACACACACACTCACTCACTCACCCCCTGTGTGTGTGTCCAGGACCCGCTGAAGCCGGTGTGCCGCTCGCGCTGCTCCAGCTCCCGTACGCAGGACTCGGAGAGCACGAGGCCCGAGTCGGAGACGGAGGATGTCCTGTGGGAGGAGTTCCTGCACTGTGTGGAGTGTCGATCGTCCTGCAGCAGCGAGACCGAGGCCGACGCCAAGAAGGAGTTCAGAGACGACCCCTTTCATCAGGTCAACACTTCTGCAGCACACACACACACACACACACACACAAGTCGCTCAAACCCACGAGACGCTGGTCTCCAGATCAAATGAAGATGATTGTAATGAATCAGAGATGTGTGTCCCTCCACTGAGTGTGTGTTCAGCCTGAACTCTGACCCTTCATAAAGAGATGCTGAAATAAACCCTTTAATCCAAGACTTCAGGAGAGACTCGTCACTCTACATCAACACCTGGGGTACCCGAGGCTCTACTACACTGACAAACACTCCATTTTTTAACGTCTAATGTGATGATGTGTGTGTGTGTGTGTGTGTGTGTGTGCAGGGTCACGCCCCGTGGCTCCACAGCTCTCACCCGGGCCTGGAGCGGGTCAGCGCCATCGTGTGGGAGGGGAACGAGTGCAAGAAAGCAGACATGTCTGTGCTGGAGATCAGCGGCATGATCATGAACCGGGTGAGTGAGTGTGTGTGTGTGTGTGTGTGTGTGTGTGTGAGCCTGTGTGTGTGTGTGAATCTCACCGTGAGTGTGTGTGTCTGGTCTCAGGTGAATCTCTGCACTCCAGGCATCGGCTATCAGATCTTCGGGAATCTGGTGTCGGTGGCGCTGGGATTGACTCCGCTGGCGTTCCGGCTGTTCCAGTATAAACAGGAGGATCCGCTGTCGTCGCTCCCGGCCGGAGAACTCCTGTCCATCGCCATCGGCTCCACCGACCCGCTCGTCATCGGCATGGTGTGTGTGAGCCTGCTGGTGCGAGTGTGTCTCGTCTGGCTCTTCTTCTTCCTGCTCAGCGTCGCAGAGAGGACATACAAACAGGTGAGAGAGTGTGTGTGTGTGTGTGTGTGTGGGAGAGAGTGAGTGTGTGAGTGTGTGGGAGAGAGTGAGTGTGTGTGTGTGTGTGTGTGTGTGTGTGTGTGTGTGTGTGTGTGTGTGTGAGAGAGTGAGTGAGTGTGTGTGTGAGTGAGTGTGAGTGTGAGTGAGTGTGTGTGTGAGCTCTCTCTCTCTCTCTCTCTCTCAGCGGCTGCTGTTTGCGAAGTTGTTTGGTCACCTGACGTCGGCACGGAGAGCCAGGAAATCTGAAGTCCCTCATTTCCGTCTGAAGAAAGTGCAGAACATCAAGATGTGGCTTTCGCTGCGCTCATACCTGAAGGTGCACACACACACACACACACACACACACACACACACACACGCGCGCACACACACACACTCACTCACTCTCTCTCTCTCTCTCTCTGCAGCGGAGAGGTCCTCAGCGCTCGGTGGATGTGATCGTCTCCTCTGCGTTTCTCCTCACGCTCTCAGTGGTTTTCATCTGCTGTGCTCAGGTGTGTGTGTGTGTGTGTGTCACGAGAATGTTTTACTCCAGTGTGTGTGTGTGTGTGTGTGTCACGAGAATGTTTTACTCCAGTGCTGATGTGTGTGTGTGTGTGTGTCCTGCAGCTGCTTCACGTTCATGAGACGTTCCTGGAGTTCCACTATAACTGGGAGCTGTTGATCTGGTGTGTGTCGCTGTCTCTGTACCTGCTGAGGTTCGTCACACTGGGATCCGAGACCAGCAAGAAGTACAGCAACACCTCCATCTTACTGACCGAACAGGTGACACACACACACACAGCTGTCAATCACAATCATTATTATTGTTTCTGAGAGTTTCTTCTGCTCATTTATGTGATCAGAAATACAGTAAACAGTGAAATATTATTGTAATGTAAATCATCAGTTCTCTATGTGAATATCCAGTAAAGTGTAATTTATTCCAGTGATCAAAGCTGAATTTATCATCATTACTCCAGTCTTCAGAGTCACATGACCCTCCACACATCACTCTAATATGAGGATCAGATATGATTATGATCACAGTCGAGCTGCTTCATATTTCTGTGGATCTGAGATACAGGTACATTCATGAGTTTGGGGTCACTATCAAAGTGACATTTATAACGTTACAAAAGATTCTATTTCTAATCAGTTCTGTTCTTTTGAAAAAAAGAAGAATTTTTTTTTATAAATTAATCCTGACAAATTAAATGTATCAGTTTCTTCAGAACTATGAAGCAGTAATAATGTTAAAGTAATATTTTGAGTTTGAATTGAATTTAATCAAACAAATGAGCAGAAGAGACTTACTTCAGGAACATCATCAAATCTTCATTACTCCAAACCAGAGTCAATGTTTTTAACTGTAATCACTTTAGAGGGTTATTTCTCCACCCTGACAGTGGATGTGATGTTTAGTGGAGAGCTGATCCGACACCTCCTCTATTCCAGATTAATTTGTACTTGAAAATGGAGAAGAAACCAAATAAGAAGGAAGAACTCACCCTGGTCAACAACGTCCTCAAACTGGCCACCAAATTACTGAAGGTGAGCTGATATAACACACACACACACGCTGACGAGTGCGACTGAAGCATGCTGCTGACACTGACGAAGTGTGTGTGTGTGTGTGTGTGTGTGTGTGTGTGTGTGCAGGAGCTGGACGCCCCGTTCCGCCTGTACGGGCTGACGATGAATCCTCTGCTGTACAACATCACGCAGGTGGTGATCCTGTCGGCCGTGTCGGGGGTCATCAGTGACATGCTGGGCTTCAACCTGAAGGTAAGAGGTCACACTTCTGTGTGTGTGTGTGTGTCTGCAGTATTCACAGTGTGTGTGTGTGTGTGTGTGTGTTTCTTTCGCAGCTGTGGAAAATCAAATCCTGACGCGGCTCGAGGGATTCTGCACCGAACACACACGACTCGTCCTGACCGTGACCTCTGACCCCGTTGTCAGGAGTGCTTGTGCAATTCCGCTATTTATTTGATCCTGTCAGTGTTTGTTTTTTATCCTCAAGTATTTGTTTTAGCTGTTACAATTGTTTTAAGTATTATTTTAGCTCGGGATGTGACGTTCTCATTGGAAAGAGTTGTTTTGCAGTCGGATATTTAAGACTGACGTGAGTTACTGAAACCAGGAGTTTGAAGAGGAAAGACCCGTCAGGTCAAGGGTCAAGGGTGGCGATGAACAGATGAAACTGACACACACACGTTTATATTTTGATCTGTTTTTCAGCTTTGCTCTGTGTGTTTATATCCTCAGAAGTGTCGGTGAGCTGGAACGAACACTGATGCGTCATCAGTAACTCAAACGAGTGTGTGTGAGCGTGTGTGTGTGTGTGCGAGTGTGTGTGTCAGCGGTTCGGAAAGCCTCAAGATGTGCACTTTACAGCAGAAAATGTTACATGTTTCAGTCAAAAGCGTCTTGGCGTTGTTTTTGTTTGGGACGGATGGTGTAACGACCAAAGTGTTTATTTGTGTGTTTTGCTGAATGTATTCGAGACTCTTTGATTGACAGTTACTTTGTTGTGAATTTGTTTTTGCCTGTTTTGGTTTTGATACGTCTAGATCCATATTTCTGCTCATGGAGGGATAATGTTCTGTTACAAAGAAACACTTTGAGGAAATGGGAAACTCAATCCTGTTTGTAGTGTATGATTGGCAAACGTTCCGGTTTCTTGTTTTCCGTCACGAGACTGTCACTTACTGTACAAATAAACCTCATGAAAGTGTCTGAGCCTCACCCGTCTGCTAACTCACCGGGCCTGTGCTGTGATCATACACACCAACATCGAGAAACATGAAGACTTTAAAAGAGTTCGACTCCATGTGGTTAGTTATCAACCTTTCACCAATCCAGTGTCCTGAACAGGCCAGAGCGAACCCTCATAAACACTGATTATAATCCATCAGGTGTTCACTAGTGTGAGTCTAACCTGAGCCGCATCTCAGCCGGACCCCGCATCATCTGCTCCTCCTCAGTGTGTGTGTGTGTGTGAGTGTGTGTGTGTGTGTAGATCAGGTGTCCACTAGTGAGAGTCTAACCTGAGCCGCATCTCAGCCGGACTCCGCATCATCTGCTCCTCAACTAAAGCTCCTCAGTGTGTGTGTGTGTGTGTGTGTCTAACCTGAGCTGAATCTAAGCCGGACTCCGCATCATCTGCTCCTCGACTAAAGCTCCTCAGTGTGTGTGTGTGTGTGTGTGTGTGTGTGTCTAACCTGAGCTGAATCTCAGCCGGACCCCGCATCATCTGCTCCTCAACTAAAGCTCGTATCAGCGCTCCTCAACCTGTGCTCCTCCTGACGGACCTCCGCTCTGACCTCTGAACTCTGCTCTACACATCACTTGAACATGGAATGGTAAAAAAAGACAAACTTAGTTAAATCACCAATAAAATATTTTTACTTAAAATTAGATTTGCAATAAAAATAGTAATCTGCTGTCAACATTTTCAAAACATTCATATTGTTTACAAATTGATGAAAAAAAAATACTTCAAAATCCATTCATGAAATGTGAACAATAATCAATTTGATGTTTTCTAATGATTGCTGATCTAATGGTTTCTCCTAAAAAGTGTTTTTAAAAATATTTTTTTTTTACTTTTGCAAAGGAAATCAGTGTTAAATCTGTTCGTACCTCAAACTCAAAAACGACGACTAAAGAGGATTTCTGATGAGCCGATACATCTGTGCATTAGTGTGTAAATGAAGCTCATCATTATTGAGTATTTAAGCTCATTATTAATATTAATAATCTCAACTTGAGAAACTTCAAGGTCATCTTCATTTATATAGCGCTTTTAACCATGTAGATTGTTCCACAGTGGCTCTAAACCCTTCTGCTCTTTATTACTTCCTGTTTTCTCGTCTTTTGTCCCCAAATGTTTTATTGAAGAAATACTTTAAGGCCAGTGCCATTGAATAAAATCCTATAAATATTGAACTTCTGTGATTAAAGTAGTTATAGAGGTGTTCATTAGTCCATTAGATGTGGCAGTGAGGGTTAGTGAACTCCACGACTGACTGACTGACTCACACAGGGCATCACTGACTGCCCAGACCCACTGAGCTTTCCTGAGAGTTTTCCCGCGTTGTTTCTCTTGTGGTGTTCGGGGTCAAAAACGACCTGACCTGCCCTGCCCACAAATCTTGCTTCCGAATCTCTCATTACGCCACAGGCCTCTCTGATCTGATATTTGAGGTCAATGAACATGAGGGAGCCGTGTCACTCGTGATCTTCTCCGGGTCAGATGACCTGAAGGGCGAGAGCGTCCTCATAGCCCAGCCTGCAGAACTGCTGTGATACATGCGGGGTAGGGTCAGGCATGGGATCTCAGGGGTCACGGGCGGTGGGTCAGGGGTCACTGAAAGTGTCACAGGGGTCACGGCGGCAGGTCAGGGGTCTCGTGAAATGGTGGGTCAGGGGTCACTGGCAGTTTCACAGGGGTCATGGGCGGTGTGTCAGGGGTCAGGGCAGTGGGTCAGGGGTCAGGGCAGTGGGTCAGGGGTCAGGGCAGTGGGTTGGATCGGATCAGGTCGGGGGCGGTGGGTCAGGGCAGCAGGTCATGGTTAGGCATGGGATCTCACAGGTCACGGGCGATGGGTCAGGGGTCACGGAAGGTGTGTCAGGGGTCACGGGGGTGGGTCAGGGGTCAGGCCAGGCTCTCGCTCTCCCTGCTGACCTCAGGTGAGCTGGACTGCTGTCGGCTGAATTGGATGAATATTCCCCCGGTGTCGGTGTCGGAGTCCACGGACTGCTGGAGCTGATCCACCACGGTCTCGGGACTGGAGGACGACGAGGCCCGCTGGCCGGCGGAGCAGAGCTCGGGGATTATGGGAGGATCCTCACAGACGGTCATGATCGGGCTGGGCGGCGCCTCGCTGAACACGGGCTCCTCCTCGAACGAGGTCATCTGACACACGGAGTGGCGCCGCACCCCGCCGGGCTCGGGCTCGTGTTCACACACCGGCGTCAGCACCGGGATGTTGTAGCTCTTGGACCGAACCACGAGGCTCTTCAGCTGCGAGTCCGGCCGCGGCCAGCGCCGCAAGAGACGCTTCTCTGAGGACAACACACACACACACTCACAGATGAAGGGTTTCTCACAGGCCATCGCTCACACACACACTCACACACACACACACACACAAGCCCTCATCGTTTGCTCTTCCTGGTGTCGCTCAAACCCACGAGACGCTGGTCTCCAGATCAAATGAAGATGATTGTAATGAATCAGAGATGTGTGTGTTCAGCCTGAACTCTGACCCTTCATAAAGAGATGCTGAAATAAACCCTTTAATCCAAGACTTCAGGAGAGACTCGTCACTCTACATCAACACCTGGGGTACCCGAGGCTCTACTCTAACACACACACACACACACACAGAGCATCACACACACACTCACACTCACACACGGTGAACGGAAGCTAAGCTCAAGCATGTGAATAAAAGCCTCAATCTTAAATCTGTTCATTATTAAAAATATCTTCTTCTGAAGATGAATGGAAGTCCACTGAACCACATGCTATTGCTAATGTAACTTCAGGATTTATATTAAAAAAAAAACTGAGACGTGTGTGTGTGTGTGTGTGTGTGTGTGTGTGACGACATGATGGAGAGTAAATTACTGACTGTCTTTATGGGTGAACGATCTCTTTTATAGAACCAGTTCTTTTTCTTAATACAAAAACAATCACTTTAAAGAACTGTTTATGGAATGGAAAGATCCACAAGGAATCATCGATGCTAATCAAGAAGAACAGTGTGTGTGTGTGTGTGTGTGTGTGTGTGTAAAGAGGAGAATCCACTCACCCAACACACATGAAGACTGCATGATGGAGCCGTCGCTGGAGAAAAGCCCTTGAGTCCCCAGATACGGAGAAACCACCATCTGGACCAGAGACTCCAGCTTCAGGTAATCACTACACACACCTTTAGCCTCGTGAACACCCTAACACACACACACACACACACACACAGACACAATTAGACTAGAAAAAGACAAACACAGGAAAGAAGACCACACTCCACATCTAACCAGAAACACACACTCAGCTAACTTTGAGATATCTCTACACATCACTGATATTGTGCTCAGAGAAAAAAACACTTTTTAACGTCTTCACTTGCATACACTAAAGCACTCACTCACACACACACACACACACACACACACACACACACACACACACACACACAGACACAATTAGACTAGAAAAAGACAAACACAGGAAAGAAGACCACACTCCACATCTAACCAGAAACACACACTCAGCTAACTTTGAGATATCTCTACACATCACTGATATTGTGCTCAGAGAAAAAAAACACTTTTTAACGTCTTCACTTGCATACACTAAAGCACTCACACACACACACACACACACACACACACACGCGACTCCTTCCTGTAAGTTTGA
>CM075885.1:205000-220000 GCA_038021265.1 Cyprinella venusta
TAAACAAAATATATAGACCTTAAATAGCGAGAGTCCCGGGTTCGAAATCCACGAATGTGTCCCTGAGCAGGACACTTAACCCCTAGTTGCTCCAGAGGCGTGCGACCTCTGACATATATAGCAATTGTAAGTAGCTTTGGATAAAAGCGTCAGCTAAATGTAAATGTCAGTTCCATTTTATTTTTATTAAAAAAATAAGAAAATACATGATTTTATTTTTTAAATTATACTGCATTCTTATCGATTTCTAAATGTTTACCTTTTGATTTATGAATTATAACAGACTAATGGGAAAACAACATTATTTTGCTCAATATATTATTTTCATTATTATATTACTTTTTTAATGGTTTTAATATTATTTCAAATTTCTTGCTTTTTACTATGGTTATAATTTTTATACATTTAACTTTTACTTAACCTGAGGATGGTTGTAACACCGAAAGCTTGGCATTAAATTTTGCTTGAAGGATTCAAGTGTGCAGACAATTTATTTATTTATTGTTCAAGTTGTATCTGTCTGGCACCTTGTTTGCCTTGAGTGCGGTGAAACTCTTTCAAATACATTTAACTTTTAAAATAAAGGTTTTACATACAACACCATCTTCTGTTATATGTGGGCCTCCATGCTCCTCTACTGTACAGTATTGGTGGAGGGGCCCACATCAATACACACACACACACACACACACACACACACACCTCTAGAGGACTTTGCACTGTGGATGTTGCAGTGTCTTATCTCATAACTACCTGTATCGATTCTAAACTTCCTTCAGCTGAATTGATTTAATATTTTCCATATTCCCCATCTATGAATCCACACAGAGCGCGCGCAAGACTCATTAACGGAGTTTTACTCATTTCTATCACTGATTAACTCAAATCACCTGCAGCTACAGGTGTGTCAAACTCTCAAGGACATAAAGACGAACACAACAAACATGATAAGAGTGGAAAATATTCTGGAATAAAATAAAAAAACACTGATAATTCACTACGTCAAGTTTAAAATGTGAATAAACTCACCGTTGCTCTCCTCAGCAGCTGATGTGAGGTAAATCTTCGCGTTTCTTTACTTCAGGTTTTTGGTCGAGTTTTGTCTACTTCTCTCAGAGTGTGTTATATTAACCTGATCTTAATTATTTTAAGCTTTAGTTTAATTGAGTTTAACTGAGTTTAATCGAGTTTATCGTTGTTTAATTCGTGTCTCGAGTTTCGCGTCAGTCTGCCTCCGCCGCGCGCGCACATCTGAGCGTGTGCACGAGGGAAGCGCGAGTCCGGCGGAACGTATTTGCAAGATAATTAATTTAAACGGGCAGTTTTTTTTATCCAACTCTCTTTTAAACCTACACAAGATTTTTGTTTTGCTCACAAGAAAAAAAAAATGATTGTAATCTTTAATCTGACAAATGACAAAGAAACGAGAAAGTATTAATACATCTACAGATTAAGCGGATAACAAATAATACTTTTCAAAATATGCACAAGTAATGTGACTTTTTATCACACCGTGTATAATAATCATTGAAACTGGTCAAATGTATTTATCTGAACAGAGAACACAATATCATCATCTCTATAACATAATCAACAGAGTTATTATCATTATGATCAGATACAGATCTCTGATCAGGCCACTGTAAAGCTCTGACGAGTGTGAGTGCTGTGATACACGTCTTTACTGTCATTAGTTGTGGTTAAATATGACATAAGGGTCTTAATTGAATATGAGAAATATCAATAAATGTGCAGCAATTAACAGAGGGATGACTGCGGTTTCTACAACACACTTAAACACGTTTAACTGTAAATAGTGTGTGTGTGTGTGTGTAGAGTACACACTCTAGATACAGGTCTGTTGTGACACACACACACACACTTTTCTCCAGAGCGGCTATATGCACAAGAAAACTACATTCGTAACTATTTTACAGCTGAAATGAGCTTCACTGAAGCTGGACTGTGACACTATTTTCATCTAGAAACAAACTTGGTCTCATTATTCTCCTGTTCTCTCTGTAAAGCTGCTCTGAAACATTCTGTGTCAATAAAGGTGACTTGCCATTTAGTGTTGTTCATCGAATCTTGTTTGATTTCATTCGTACTGATACTTTCTGCTGGTGTCTGTTTCCAAAACACAAACCTTTAACAACCCACAGCGTAGCTACTGTACAGTGTCTGAACACACACACACACACACACCACTGAGTAAGGGTTTAAAATGACTTACTTTCTATCAAACCAGAAACATAACGTCCCTCATCTTTATCATGAAAAACGTAATACTTTTAGAAAAGAAAATAAGGAAAAACAAAGTCAATTGAGGGACATCGAAGAATCCTCAGAATCCACAGTTCTGGAGACACTGGAACACACTGAACCAGCTATCCAGAACCAGCTATCCAGAACCAGCTATCCAGGGCTAGCCTAACCCTAACCCTGAGTATCCGGGATGGAGATGTTTGGATAGACACTTCTCCTCTTTAGTAAGAGCAACAAAAATCAGGAACAAAAGCCCTGTGTGACAGACCTGATCAAACACTGCCAGAGCGCTCCGACTCTCCGATGACACGAGCCCAACTACTGAACCCTAACCCTACAGCACACACACCTCCTGCTGTCCAGGAAATGACCAAACACCACACACACACACACACATAAACAACATTAAACACTGGATTCTCACCACAGGAGGACTTTAACAAGCTGCTAACCACACGAGAGACGAGGCACAGAGAGCTTTATCCTGTTGAGAGAAACACCCAGATGACACGAGAGACCCCTCGGCCGATCGGTGCTAGAGCTCACGGCACAACCCACATCACTGAAACACAGAGAGAACTGCCGAAACACTGGACGGACCAAACAGATGAACATTCAGATATGCTATTTGGCCATAAACTAAGAATATGAATTAGCAGAATACACGAGTAAACTGAGTCAGACTCAGTGAACCCACACACACACACACACACACACTTCTCATCGCATCTCTTCTGCACAGAGAGCAAAGACAAAAGCGGTTGTCATGGTGACGGCTGAGTCTCTGTGAGGCGTTTGTTGACGGAGCCTCTCGTGTGTCCGCCCGTCCAGCGGATCCGCATGAGGAACAGCGCCAGGACACAGAACCGGGACACACACGCACACACACACACACACACAGCTTCAGGCCTCTACAGTGCTCAGGAGATGAGCAAAAAAGGAACTTAAAGACTTGCTGTGTTTTTCAGATTTTAATAAATCACACAGCCGGCTCTGGTGAACGAAGGGTTCAATGGAGATGGAGAACAGAGATTAATATCGCTCCGCAAAACAAAACACACTTCGTTTGCTTCCTTCCATTCACAGGTTCTGCTGGCGTCTGTTTCCAGACCGCACATCGCTAGCCCGACGCTAACAGACACGACCCCTCACTCACACGGTTACAGTCACATGATCAGTTGGTGCAGGTTTAGTTGTGCATGTATTGACTGGATAGATGAATCAAAACTTGAAATCATAAACACTGATCAGCAAACAAACAAGAGTTGAGTGTGTGTGTGAGTGTGTGAGTGTGTGTGAGTGTGCGTGTGTGTGTGATGCTCTGTGTGTGTGTGTGTGTGTGTGTGATGCTCTGTGAGTGTGTGTGTGTGTGTGAGTGTGTGTGTGTGATGCTCTGTGTGTGTGTGTGTGTGTGTGTGTGTGTGTGATGCTCTGTGTGTGTGTGTGTGTGTGTGTGTGTGTGTGCGTGTGAGTGTGTGTGTGTGATGCTCTGTGTGTGTGATGCTCTGTGTGTGTGTGTGTGTGAGTGTGTGTGTGTGTGTGATGCTCTGTGTGTGTGTGTGTGTGTGTGAGTGTGTGTGTGTGATGCTCTATGTGTGTGTGTGTGTGTTAGAGTAGAGCCTCGGGTACCCCAGGTGTTGATGTAGAGTGACGAGTCTCTCCTGAAGTCTTGGATTAAAGGGTTTATTTCAGCATCTCTTTATGAAGGGTCAGAGTTCAGGCTGAACACACACATCTCTGATTCATTACAATCATCTTCATTTGATCTGGAGACCAGCGTCTCGTGACACCAGGAAGAGCAAACGATGAGGGCTTGTGTGAAGACTAACGCAGCACCCGTAATGTTGGATCTCCAGAGTGAATCTACGTGAGAATGACGTTGACCTCGGCTAGCTTCGCGGCGGGGCGTCTGGGTTTGCTGTCGCGCGTGTGGACCCTGGTGTGGTTCTTGAGTTTAGCGGCGCTAACGAAGGCTTTGGGACAGTATCCGCAGGCGAAGGGCCGCTGGTCGGAGTGTGTGCGCCGGTGTCGCGCTAACTCCGACGAGCTACGGAAGCGGCGCGGGCACGCGGCGCAGGAGAACGGCCTCTCGCCGGTGTGTGTGCGCTCGTGGAGCGCTAGCTCGGCGGCGGTGAGGAACGTGCGCTGGCAGTGTGTGCAGGCGTAGGGCCGCTCGCCCGTGTGGATCAGGTGGTGTCGGTTCAGCGCGAAGGCCTTAGCGAACATCTTCCCGCAGTAGCGGCAGGGGAACGGGCGCGCGCCGCTGTGCGCTAGCAGATGCTCCTGTAGCGAACGCTTGAACTTGAAGGCTTTGTTGCACTGCGGGCAGGCGTGCGGGCGGGCGTCGGCGTGCGTCTTGTCGTGTTTGATGAGCTCGCCGAGCGAGAGGAAGCGTTTGCCGCAGTGTGAGCACAGGTACGGTCTCTCGCCCGTGTGCATGCGCTCGTGACGCCGCAGGATCGACACCTGCGTGAAGCTCTTGCTGCAGTGCGGACACGCGAACGGCCGCTCGCCGGTGTGTGTGCTCATGTGTTTCTGGAGGCCGGAGCGCAGCCCGAAGCGTTTCCCGCAGAGCGAACACTGATGCGGCCGCTCGCCGGTGTGCGTTAGCTGGTGCCGCCTCACGTCGCTGCGCCGCGTGAAGGTTTTCTCGCACTGCGGGCACTTGAACTGGCAGCGTCTGCGGTGGCTCTGCCGGTGGGCGGATCTCAGGATTAGCGTGTCGAAGCCCTCGCCGCACTGCTCGCAGCGGTAGGTGTGTGTGGCGCTGTGGCTCCGCCGGTGCGCGGCGAGTGCGGCAGCATTAGCGCTAGCGTCTCCGCAGATGGAGCAGTAGTGCGGCGGCTCGCCCGTGTGGCTCCTCTTGTGGTGCGCCGTTAGCTCGCGCAGGTTAGCGAAGGCGCTCCGGCACTCGCGGCAGGTGAAGCTAGCCTCGCCGTGGATCTTGCGGCAGTGTTTGGTCAGGTCCCAGGCGTGCTGGAAGGTCTTCTGGCACTGGGTGCAGTGGAACGGGCGCTCGCCGGTGTGTGTGAGCTGGTGCCGCTGCACGTCGGAGCGCCGCGTGAACTTGCGGCCGCAGGTGGGGCAGGCGTGACGGGCGCGAGGGTTGTCGGCGGCCTCCGGCTCGGCTCTGCGGGTTCTCCGTGTGCGGGACGGGCCGCTGGGAGCGTCTGTGAGGAACATCAGGGAGAAATTCTGACATCGCATTCTAGTGTGATCGGGACTGAAATTATTAAAATGTGAGGCTTTGAGCAGAATCATGAACACTTCTGATTGGCCGTTGTGTTCTCGCACTCATTGGATTGGTCTGTGATTGGCCACATCTAATCAAGCCCCATTTACAGTCATTACTAAAATTTGTGATAACAGTCCCGCTAGAGACGCCGGCTGAACCGTGGTTTATCACCGCGATCTGATCTTGTTCTCGACTGATCGTCGTCATTCTTCACTAGTAGCTTTAGCAGTAAATCATTTTAAAGGAGTAGTTCACTTTTAAAAGAAATCTGCTGATAATTTCCTCACCCCCGTGTCATCCAAGACGTCCATGTCTTTCTTTCTTCCGTCGAAAAGAAATGAAGGTTTTTGATGAAAACATTCCAGGATTTTCTCCATATAATGGACTTCAATGGGAACCAAACGGTTCAATGTCCTAAAGAGAGTTTCAGTGCAAACTGTTCAAAGGGCTTTAAACGACTCCAGACGATGAATAAGGGTCTGATCATGCGAAGCAATTGGTTATTTCAAAACTTATTCCAAAAATGTAACTTTTCTAAGGACAAATGCTAGCCTTGCTCTATTCTGTGAGGCGTGTTTGTAACGTCACGTAATATGTAATTAAGTTCAAAAGGTCACGGGCGACGTAGCCAGATGTACAGAATCAAAATCGCCTGACATCGTTTTACCTTTTAATTCCTTTTTTTCTGTAAACAGTGTTTGAGTTAGTTTGCACTTTCAACTTATGCATTCAACTTGTAGACACTCTATAATTCCGGCTACGTCGTATTACGTGACGTTACAAACGCACCTCAGAGAATAGAGCAAGGCTAGCTTTTGTCCTTAGAAAAGTTACATTTTTGGAATAAGTTTTGAAATAACCGATCGTTTCGCATGATAAGACCCTTATTCATCGTCTGGAGTCGTTTAAAGCCCTTTGAACAGTTTGCACTGAAACTCTCATTTGGACCTTGAACCGTTTGGTCCCCATTGAAGTCCATTATATGGAGAAAATCCTGGAATGTTTCCATCAAAAACCTTAATTTCTTTACGACTGAAGAAAGAAAGACATGGACATCTTGGATGATGACACGGGGGCGAGTAAATTATCAGCAAGAGTTTTTTCAAAAGTGAACTACTCCTTTAATGTAGTAAAAGCACAGCTATCTCACCTTTACCGTCTCCATGTGGTGTGAGGTCACTCCTGAAACAGACGAAATATTTACAATTAATCATTTAGCATACGCGTTCATCCAAAACAAACAATAGAATCAGGAGAATAACAATAGGGCAAAGATTTGTTGTTTTTATAGATATAGAAGAGAAAGTGAGTGTCAATGGAAGCAAGAATAGAATTAAAATGCAAGAATATCTTGAATGAATGTCTGTGAGTGTTCACGCACCGCTGCTCCGGGTCAGCTGCCGCCGGGCCTTCTGGGGTTTTTACGCCCGTGGACTCTGGAGTTTTCCTCGGCCTTCCTCGCCCTCTCCGCACCGGGGGCTTCTGGGTAACGTCTGACACGGGCGGCGGGGCTTCCTGCGGTGTTATGATGTCACGTCCTGCGTCAGGTGTGTGTGTGTGGAGGTCAGGGGTCAGCTCCTCCTGCAGCCCGGCGTCAGGCGTCTCTGCTCGGGCCTCCTGTGGAGCGGCAGGATCTTCACCCACTGGAGCCTCGTCCTCCATCAGCTCCACCTCCTCCACCTTCATCACCTCCTCCTCCTCCTCGTGGCTGCTCAGCTCCACCTCGGTGTAGTCGGTGACGATGATGGAGTCGGGCTGGACGAACAGCACCTGATCCGAGGCCAGATCCGCTGGAGCCGACGGAGGGACCGAGAGCGAGGACACGATGCAGTCGGCGGAGGAGGGCGGAGCGGCGCCTGAGGGAGAACACACACACACACACACTATCCGTGAGACTAACCCCTGAGTTTATGATTATGATAGTAAACTAATATCAGTCTGCAACACAGGCCTGCGTCGGTACGGCTCAAACTACTGATGAAGTCCAGTCTCGGCGTCATCTAAAACACACTTAATCTAAAGCACACATGACAGAGGAGTGTGTAGTTTGCCTGTGTGCCAGCTGTGTGTGTCTGCGCTGAAGAGCCGGTGCTGCTGCAGGAGGAGCTGGAGATCGCTCGGGTCACCGCACAGGCAGTCCTCCAGGCCAGAGGGGGCAGGAGAGAGCCACGACACCGTCTGCAGCGAGAGACAGAGAGAACATGAACAAACGCTTGGTGTCATCACAAACCAAATCAGTGTTTGAGCCGAACGGGCCGGACGCACAGCACACGTTCAGCTTGGGGTGGAAGGAAAGAGTTAAAAGTCTCAGTGAAATTACAACGGACAATCATAGTTGTTTTTTATGGATTATTGCAGTTTATTGGGAATGATTCATCGGCACATCATCATTAGGGTTAATAATGTTGAATCAGAATCAGATGATGTGGGCGGGGCTATAACCTGTCACTCACAGGAGATCAGCCAATAGCAAACCACAACCATCCAATCAGTTCCCCACAGACACAGACAAGCCCCGCCCACATGTGCTCTTGTTCCTGATTGGCTTCTCTCGATATACGACACAACAGAGGAGAAGAGACCAGAGCAACTGCCCTTTAAAATACGTTTGAAAGCTTTTCACAAGATCTATAATATCAGGTGCTAGTCGTGTCTAAGAGTGAGAGAGTCGCACCTTCTTCAAGTCCGGCACAGGAAGCAGTTTCTCCAGGCTGGAGAGCAGATCCCACATCACTTCCTTTAGTGCCGTGTCGAACCCATCGCCATATTGAACAGGAAACACTTCCTGTGAGAGACACAGACAGGATGTTCTCACACACACACACACAGAGATCAGTGAAGGATGAACCTGATGTGTGTCTAACCTGGAAGAAATAAGCTTTCTCAACCGGGTCTTTCAGCAGCGCCAGGACCAGAGCTTTGAAATTAGTGACGCAGGTTCTCAAATCAGCATCAGGAGCCTGAACACACACACACACACACACACACACACACACACAGAACACGTCATCATCACTGACCAGACCAGAGAAACATGACCTGACCAGAATCTGTCTCCTATCTGATGAGGTTAGCTTCAGTGATTCTGAAGCTGCTCTGAAAACATCTGAACTGTATACAGCTGTACTATATAAGGTTAATGCACAGGGTTAGTGTATAATGCACAGGGTTGGTGTATAGAGTTAGTGTGTAGTATATAGGATTAGTGTATAGTGTATAATGTTAGTCTTGTACCGGCTGCCCAGGCGTCGTGTCTGGAAGATGGAGTTTGTCCAGATGAGCCTGAATGATCCTGTGATCCACCGGACCGCGACACAACTCCAGAACCATCTTCAACAACACAACACACAGAGTCAGACACACACACACAGTCAGACTCGCAGTCACTCACACACACACACACTCTGTGTGACACTGACCCGCGCTCTCAGGCCCAGCATCAGCTGTGTTCTCCGTCTGTATCCCAGCACCTGCGGCAGCGTCTCCGTCACCATCCACACAAACTCCTCCAGCTTCCCATAATGCACCAGGCTCTTCTGCTGCAGCACCTGCCACATGAAGGCAGACATGAGGTGTAGAGGAGGAACCAGCAAACGCAGAGACGCCAGGGGGAGCCCGCCTGCGGACACACACACACACACACACACACACACACACAGTGTTAAAACCTCACAAAGAGAAATATTAACTTTAATGTGTTGTCAGTTACAGGAGAGTCAGAGAAATCTGCTTACAAACGTCTCCACAATACAGTTACACAACAGAGAAAGTCTCAGGTCCAAGATTACAAAGAGGACAAAGTAGAAGACAGAGCAGATGAGAGTTTAACAGACAAACAAACGTTTTTAGTCACGTACTCTCTGCAAGTATAACACACACACACACACACACACACACACACACACACACACACACACACACACACACACACAGCCGGTCTGCGCTGATTAGCGCACCAATGATCGTCTTTAATGATCCGTCAGTGAAACTGCACGCGCTGCTCCTAGATGTACTTCTGCCGCTGTTTGAATGATGAATCATCGCGACTCTGGCCTTTAGTTTCAGTAAAATCAGCTCTTTGTGATTTATTTACCTGTATTTGTGATTTCAGCGCCGTTTTCTTCGTCCATGTTGAAGCTTTTCAGTGCGTTAGGCTCCGTGCGTGACGTCACATCCGGTCTGAAATACATAAAATAAAAGCGCCGCGATGCGTCAAAACGGCGCAAGAGTCTTTTAAAAATAAAATATTAGTTTTAATATTAGTAATAATAATAACGAGTAGAAGATGGGGTTTTATATATTTGTAATACTTTTAAATATTTTAATATTTTAATTTTAATTGTAAAGAATTTTGTGTGGGCAACAAAGCTGTTATACAAGTCAATAAAAGATGAAGAAAAAGGAGTATACACCAAATAATATGTGTGTGTATGTGTGTGTGTGTGTGTCACATAATACGCGTGTAAAAAACCTACATTACTGTTTTTGTGTGTGAAGAGAATCTAAGGTTTCTTTTCTTACATTTATTTATTTCTACGGCTATACTGGCATCTAGTGGCGACACTATAGTATTACATGCATTGCACTTCAGACACATTTGCTGTTAACATTTTATTAATGGAAAATAAAATGAGATGTTTTACATAAATTTTTTAACGAATTTATATAGAAATATACTCTGCATAATTTAAAGGCAAACATGTATTCATACATTTCAAATTATATGTTAGTTATAAAACGTTATAGATCCGTTTATATTTACAACATAAATCCATATATATATATATATATATATATATATATATATATATATATATATATATATATATATATATATATATATACAGTCTCGTTAATTCATGAGCTTCAAGTCCGTCCAGATAACAAGCACATATAGCGTATATCTCATAGACTGTAAAAGGTATATCTATATAATTATTAATGACGCATACATGCTAACATAATGTTAGAGAAGGGTGTGTGTCGCCCTCTAGTGCTGCGCATGCGTAACTGCAGTATCAACCACCAACAACATGCGCGCACTCGTCACACTCTCATGAGTTCACCGCTTTATTTATTTCCCTGATTTATCACCCTAACGTGTTTGTGTCTTAAAAAATAATAATAATAATGTAAAAGCGGCTGCAGATGCGGAAGTGACGCCCATACAAACAGCGCTTCCGGTGATTCGCCTTCTCAGCGGAATCATGGGTAATGAAGTCTTTCATCAGAGGTTAAACTCCTGGATTATTTTAAAAAATAAATTTAGATAATGCGGGCTGACGGCTTCAAGAAAAGCAAAAATCTCCGATTAACAATCTGTGAGCTCACAGTAGGGCTCTCTTTACATGTTCATAAGTTACCGTTAAAAATGTATTCCCCTATGGAGAAAACCGTGAAAACTAATGGGATTTAAACTTATCAATAAATCTCATTACTTCTTATGTTTGTAGAAATTGAAAATAATATGAAATGTGTTTGGCTAGTGTTTGTATTAGCCCATATCTTCATATAACACACTAGTATCTTAATAATGCCTAAACGACCTAACCCTAACACAGATTCATTGATTTTCACATATTTTCGACATATTTTCTGTAGTTATTAAACTAATTTAGTGCGCGTTCGGGGACTTTTATTGTGCAAAAGCTCTCTCGCGGCTTCCGGCTTCACAGAGTAGCAGCGCGAGGACAATATCCTCATCATCCTAATCATGGCTCCAGGAGGGAGAATAAACAGACCCAAAACCGTGAGTTTCTGCATCAGTGGAACAGAGTTCTGCTGCTGATGAGTGTGTGTGTGTGTGTCGTGTTTTATCTCGTGATAAACCGATGAAGCACGTGCTCCTCCTCTGCGCTGTTATTGGTTGCTTCACTAAAACATGAAACACAACAACCGAGAGAAGAAAAAAACTAGAAAGATTATAATAAATCATCGGTATTATTAATAAAATAATTAAAACAAAACCTCATACGAAGAAAGGTTTTACTGTTGTTCTAGATTTTATTTACAAGGATAATTTACAGATCTGTATTAGATGTTGAATGATCAGTTTAGACTGTGATGTAAATGTGTGTGTGTTTGTGTGTGTGTTTCAGGAACTGGCCAGAAACCTGTTCAAGAGACGGAGAGTTTTGAGTCTAGAGAAGAGGAAGAAGAGACGCATCGTAGGAGCCGTGATCGACAGAGACCTGATCACCAGAAACCACCTGAAGAAGAGGAGGTGAGACACACACACACACACACACACACACACTCACAGATATTAACGGCAGTGTTTCTCAGCTCCAGCTCTAGAGCGAACATCACTCTCTCGGGGAAGAAGCGCAGGAAACTGATCAAACAGCTGAAGCACATGGAGCAGGAGAAAGGTATCCAGAGTGTGTGTGTGTGTGTGAGAGAGACTCTTATTCTGCTTCAGTGTGTCGATGTCAGACACTCATGTGTGTTTCTTCTCCTCACAGACGCTGCCGCACAGAAACACACAGACACACAGGAGAAACACACACAGAAACCGGAGAAACACACACACACACAGGAGCCTGCGCTGGAGACCATGGATGTGGAATAACACTGAGTTTCTCATGATCGGACTCACGTCAGCCTTTCACTCGCAAATTAAAAATCAGTGTGAATTCAAGATGTGTGTGTGTGTGTGTGTGTGTGTGGTTATCAATATGAATTTATTGAGAAATACAAGCAAAATACTGTCCCATGATCCTCCAGAGTTCTTGCTAATATGCTGATTAAGAAACATTTCTGTTATCAATGTTGATCACAAGAATAAAATAGTTGACTATATATTCTCATAGAAATCATGTTCCATATTTCACAGTTGTTACTTAGTTGTAATAAAAATGCTGTAAAAACTGTATGTTCATAAATAGCTTTCCTGGAGTGCTCGCGACGCCACTGTCTTGGGTTCGACTCCCAGAGAAAGCAAGAACTGATCAGAACTGAACGTGTGTGAAGGCGCTTGGATAAATAATCTGCCCAATGCAGTGTGTGTGTGTGTGTCGCCCTCTAGTGCTGCGCATGCGCAACTGCAGCCTCGACCACCAGGAACATGCGCGCGCCCGTCACTCAAGAGTCCGCCGCTTCATTTGTTTCGCCATTCGTGTATTTATCAGCATGAATATCCCCGTCGGACTGTAGTGCCAACACACCCGAACGAATTTGTGATAACTGTGTAAATAAATAACTTAAAATAATGACTAATACTCTGTAAAAGCGGCTGCAGATGCGCTTCATGTTTCTGAACAGCAGGCGGAAGTACGCGCTCACTAACTGCCTCCGGTCTCACCTTTTCCCCGGAATCATGGGTAATGAAGTTTTTCATCAAAACATGGAACGAACATAAAAAATATATATATATATATATATATATATATATATATATATATATATATATATATATATATATATATATATAAAAGTTTAGATCGTGCGGGCTGACGGCTTTAACAGAAGCATAAATCATCGATTAACCATCACGGAGCTCACAGCAGGCCTGTCTTAACATGTTTATATAAGTTACTGTTAAAATCAATTCCCCTACGGAGAAAATGAATGGGATGACCGTTGATATTTTCGATGCACAAATACATATTACTTCTAATAACAATAAAAACGCATTGAAGAGAACCTTTTACAATTCTAACCTTGATTTGCTCGATTCTTGTTCTCTAATGTTGTATCTTTGTACACGTTCAGTTTTCAAAAGATAAAACAAATGAAAACAGGAAGTTGTGATGTTTTCTTCGCTGTCGTAAAGCCGCTGCGCCGCCACGTGGACAAATGTGGAACTTCAGCATTTTAAATGTAAAAGTTCACTCAGTTTTATTAAAAAAAAATCATTTCATTTGTTACAACAGCTTATAGGCGTGACTGAATGCGCTGTACACATCTGTTTTATACAATGTTTTACAAGTAAAGCATGTTCAATGTACAAAAACTGGAGATAGTGGAAATTTCATGATGAGAAACCAAATGTTGGTCACCTTTGAACACATCCTCGCAAAGAATCGAAATAAACATGAAAAATGACGAGATTCTGTGGCGAATCAATCCTGCTCACTCCTTCAAAAGTGCTTTAGACATTTCTCCCACAATTCCAGCAACGACGCCTGACCCGTGATGCTCGAAGCCCGGCGGGCCGACACACACACACACACACACACACACACACACACTGAACCGCTCCTGTAAAGTGCAGTTAAGAAAACGGAAATGCTGGTGTGAGCAGAATCATAAAGGAACTAAAAAGGTGGCGTTACCCAGAAGCCCTTGCAGAACAGGATTGAGATTTGGAACAGCTGTTTGACACACATTCATGATTGTCCCGAAGCTGCGACGGGCTGAACACCAGCGCTGGAGAGAGGAGAGCGTCTACACACACACACACACACACTGCTCTACTGACGGGACGAGACAGGACGACAGCAGCACTGAAGGACATGACGATGGCTAGCTTATAAATACAGTATCTACACAGTATGTGGTACAAAAATAATCGAGCTTTTGTGGGCACTGAGATTTAAAAAAGTGAAAAATGGTCCTAAAAACGCTCAGGCACGAGGAGCCGTGACGCGAGCTGAGGGCGAGCAGTGACGGCATCAGTAGAAAACAGTAGAAAAATAGGAGTAGCGTGTGTTAGCGGCGGGTGGCTCACAGTGTGTGTGCTGCTCCAGGCCTGCAGGGGGCGCTGCGGGGATTTGGCATCGGCTGAGCGTTTGATTCAGGACTCCAGGATTAAGGCAACGAATCACGTCTGTGTGGATTTAATAAATCTTTCTCTTTAAAAAAAATGTACAAATTTCTTTTAATACAAAGCTCTATGGCGTAACCAATAAACACTGTATAGAAAATATATAAATATGTTTTCCTTTCTTTTAAAAAATGTACAGGAGCCGCCAGACCGACGCATCAGAAGAGTCTCCAGACGGATATTTACACGTGATGGGGGCGGGGCCTGTGCTCAGGGGGCGGGGCTCAGGACGAGTCTGCAGGGTGGGGCGGGTACAGAGGTGGGGTCTGGGTTGAGGGCCAGGGTCTGTGCTCAGGGGGCGGGGCCTGTGCTCAGGACGAGTCAGTGCAGGGCGAGGGGGGGGGCGGGTACAGGTGGTGTGAGTAGCTGCGGTCGGTGTAGGGCGAGGGGGGGCAGCTCTCGCAGTTCTCCTCCGCCGACAGGTACTGGCTGCGCGGTGTGGGCGGCGGGGGCAGCGGCTCCGAGTCGTAGTTCACATCGCTAGCGTAGCCCTTAGCAGCTGTGGATGTGGGCGGAGCCCGGCGGCCCGGCGTGTAGTCGCTGTCACACACGTCTGTGCTGCACGGCGTCGTCGGCGGGGCGAAGTGACGGTAACTGTACGGCCTGTAGCTGCAGAACACACACACACACACACACACACACACACAGTCAAGCGCTGCACGCCGTATCACCTCGTCACCTGTGTCGCGCGGCGTTACCTGTACGAGCGGTGCGTCGACGGGCTGTTGGACGA